>CM034151.1:82057922-82086200 GCA_019776745.2 Taxus chinensis
GATAGTTCATCTTGGATGTCAGACCATCCCACCTGAAACCCTGCCTTCGTCATCCAAAGTCTTGAACCTGTATTTTTCATTCAGGAAGGAATAGTAAAGTCTATACGTTCTTTTAATAATATTTTCTGGATTTATGAATCACAGTAATTACAAGTTTACTCCCAGATCCACTACCCGGTAACACTCTCCATCTACTTTACATTCCTCTACCCCTACATTGCCCCAAGAACAACCCCCATACTCTCTGCAGTCTTCTCCATCACCTAATTCCTATCCCTCAGTCATTTTACCAGCCTTATAACACCCATAGCTATCATTATAGCCATATTATAGCCAACCTTCACCAAACCCCTTAAAACACTACCCCCACCGGTATCGGTTATCATCAACCGGTACCGGTGACACTAACCGGCATTGGTCACTGTGATTCAAAATCAAGACCAACCTTTTCTCTATTGTTCTAACAAGGTAAATAAATTGTAAATGGACAATAGCTTATTTGTTAGAATTTGTGTTAATTTATATCAGCAGGGGAACTGACCACCTTCGAAAGGAAGTCTCATATTTCCTGGGCCCAAGGCAGTTCCCTCACTTATTATCTAATTAGAATCTGGTGGTCTTGTATTCTTACTTGCAGGTAGTCCTTCCCAGACAAAAAAGGGAGTTCTTTGCAATCGATCTGATCTCTCTCTACGGTACGCGCACACCTTCTCAACATTCAATAGGTATTCCTCCTAGCCTTAACCCTTATCTGTTTCTCAAAGGAATGAAAGGATAGAAGCAACTCTATCCCGGGAACGGAACCATTTCTGTGCGAAACACCAATGCATCTTAGCAGTATTCCATTCACATCCCTTTTGAACAAAACACCATCAACAAGGGCATATGGGACAACCTGCAATCTAAAGTGTCTTCTTTTGGTCTTGTTCATCTCTAGAGGGCATAGACTTGTGCTTAGGAAGTGCATTATGTCTTGGGTCTAGCAAGGAATGGGAACACCATTATTTTCCTCTTGAGTGCTTCCTTGCTCATGGTTTTCTTGCAACGCCAAAACAACCTCCTTGCATGCTTCCTTTTGTTTGCTCAAAATCAGCTGCTCACACAATCCTTTTCCTCTGACCAACTTGGTGACTTTGATCTCTATGTCATACTCCATGACACGAGTAATCCACCCTACCCTTTTTTCATTCAAGTCTTTGTTGAGGAGGAAGTCTTTAACTCCCACATGAGAAACCGACAACTGAACCTTGTTGTTTGAGACTAAATGCTTGAATTTCTTCAAGCTTTTGATTACTGCAAGAACATGCTTCTCAATGAAAGAATATCTCACCTCATAGTCCTCCAGGCTTTGGTTGAAGAAAGCAATTGGCTGCTCATCATTGTCTTTGTTCTACTGTACCAAAATTACAGAAATAGTATCATCACCCCCAAATGCATAGAGGATGAAATCCTTGGAGAAATCCAGGTTGATGAGAGTTGGGGCTTGAGAGATGGCTTCTTTGATTACTTCAAAAATTTCCTTGCCTTCTACTATCCATTTGTAAGACATGCTTTTCTTTAACATCTTGGTGATAGGCTTGACAAGGGTTGCAAAATTTGGGACTAACCTCTGAACAAAATTTATTCTCCCTAAGAAACTTTGAAGGGCCTTCTTGTGGCTTGGCAATGGTAGTGCTTTTATGGCTTCAACTCTTTCTGGATCAATTGCTAATCCTTCTTTGGAGACAATGTGGCCAAGGAGTTTTCCTTCAGGGCTAGGAAAAATACACTTTTTAGGATTCAAGGATACTCCAAATCTTCTACACCTTTAGAACACTTGTCTCAAATGGAAGAGGTGGTCTGCTGCATTTTTTGAAAAAATAGTGATATCATCAAGATATATCAGCACTATGTTGTTAATCAATCCCTTGAATGCCATGTCCATTGCTCTTTGGAAGGTAGCTCCAGCGTTGGACAACCCAAATGGTATTTTCCTGTATGTATAAGTTCCCTATTTGGTTGTAAAGGTTGTCTTGAACTGATCTTCTTCCTTCACCATAATCTGATTATACCCTAAATATCCATCAAGTAATGAAAACCTCTTAGAGCCAGTAACAACTTGCAAAATCTGTTCCATGGAAGGAAGTGGGTAATGATCATTGAGAGATGCCCTATTCAGATCTCTGAAGTCAACACACAATCTGATTTCCCCACTCTTCTTTCTAACTGGAACCAAGTTGGCCACCCAACTAGAATGTTTGTTAGGGAATATGATTCTTGATTCTATCAACTTATTCAATTCCTTTCTCATGAGAGGCTCCATGTGTGGATTGACTGGCTTTTGTTTTTGCCTGATGGGTTTAGTACTTGGGTCTAATTCAATGGTGTGTTGAGCTCACTTGGGATCGAAACCTTTTAAATATTCATAGCTCCAGGAAAACACATAAGGGAATTCTTGACAAAGCTATATGAACTCGTACCTTTCTTGCTCAGTTGTGACTTTACCAACTCGGAGTGATTTGCCTTCTTCCACAGAGATGGACACTGAATCTTCTCCCTTGACTTGGATGTTTGCTTTCTCCTTCCTAAACTGATTATTAGGATTGAAAATGGACTCCAAAGTAATAAGTCCCTTTGGTAGTTTGTTAGTTCTCAGCTGTACCACTTGATCACCATATTGCTGCTCCAACTTTTCCTGATTTTTAGCTGAGAACTCAGCCTCTTCTTGCAAGAAATGAAAGATTTGCTGATCATTTTCAAACACTTGCCAACTTACATTGTTGTCTGGTACTGAAGGCCTCATAATCACGTGGATGTTTGGTTGTACCTTGTCTTTTTGAATGCTTTCAACAACGTCAAAGGCTGACCCAACTGCTGCAAGCCTATCAGCAGCTTGGTTCTCTATTCTAGGAATGGATTTTATGCAAAAACCCTCAAAATCTTCAATGAGGTCCCACACCCTATTTTTGTAGCTCCTGAGTAGATCATTCTTGACAGCATGCTACCCCTTAACTTGGTTGACAATCAACTCACTATCACCAAAGACTTGTAAGTTCTTTATTCCTCTCTTGATTGACCAATGCAATCCTTGTATCAAGGCTTCATATTCAGCAGTGTTATTAGAGCATGCAAACTGAAATATAAAAGCTGAATAGTACTTAACTCCTTGTGGTGAAACAAGCATAGCTCCCCCTCCTACACCTTGTCTACTCCTTGATCCATCAAAAAACAACTGCCATAGCTCATTGTCATCCTTGTGGTCTGGCTTGGTGATCCTAGGAATAGGCTGATTTTCTTCATGCATGCAATAGACTCCTAACTCAGATTCTTCTATTTTCTTGATAAGGATCAAAAGAATGCACCTTGTTTACCCATTCATCAAGAGTTAGATCTGGGATACTTCCAACCTTCGGTGTCAGTTTCATCAGTGCTTGGATATCCTTCTTGATCAAACGCTGAACAATTGGTATTGATTTGGCTTGGAGTGTAAGGCTCAATGTTGAAAAGTTTGCAATAGGTTCAGATCTGATTATGGCCTTGGTTCCATATCTCGTTCTGAACAACATGTGCGACCAATCACTAGATAAGTAACCTCCAATATTGGCTATGAAATCCCTTGACAGACATAGGGCAAAGAGTGGTGGAAGGTCTATTACTGAGACATCTTGCAAAACAACAATGTTGGGGTAGGCATGCAAGGTAAGACTCAAGTTTTTTATCACTCCAACTGTTGTTACTACTGTCCCATCCAATTGCCACTACCCCTTTTGGATATGACTTCATACTGAATTCGAACTAATCAGCTATTTGCTTGGGCATTACTGAACTACTTGCTCCAGAATCAATCATGCAATTGTGTACTAATTGATTTCCAATGATCAAATGAAACATAGAATGGAGGGGGGCTTCAAAAATTTTTACCTTGCTGTCCTCCATGATTCCCCTCAGGTTGGGCCAGCATTTTGTGAGTACCTTCTCTTGCATTTGGACTTGCTGATTTGAAGTTGACCAGTCCTTCATGGCAGCTGGTAGGCAAATCTCTTTGGCATTGTGATAAGATAATGATTCCCACATTGATATGTTTAACATTTGTCCTTCTTTCATCTGATTTAATTGATGTTGAATGTAGATGAAGCATCTCTCTGCTGTCCTCCCCTTGGCCTGCACATTCATTCCTTTGCACTATGGGCAGTAGCAATTTGGTATTTGAGTTGGCCTAGGAGCTATCTAGGCAGTCCGTGCGTGTTTGGGAATTGAATTTTTGCTTGCCAATAATTTGTGGAGCAGTGATAGAAAGGTTGTGGGATTTTCTTGGAGGCTAATGGTTGTATCTATCCACCTAGATTTCTCCTTTTTGACCTTGTGTTGGCTGTAACACTTTGGGAAACTATTTGATTCATGCCACAAAAATCTTCTTCCTGCCAGTTCACAAGTGTGGTATCATTTGGAGCTGATTGCTGCCGGAATGTGTCTTTTTGTTGGTTATTTCCTTGACTCCCTTCACCCTCCACACCAGTTGTTGTCACCATTAATGCTTGATTTAAGGCACCGTTGAAACACGTAGACTGGTTATGAGGTTCATTGCATGGGAAACACCAATCATACTCTTGAGAAATATTGTTTTGTACTGGCACTAATTCTTTAGAGGCAGATGTAGCATTGGGATTATAGGGCTGAAATGGTCTATTGGCAGGATGCCTTGCTTGATTTAGATTTGCAGCTGGATTGGGTGGTCTTTGAGGTTGGTATGGCTGCCTGTTAGGCTTAGCTTGAGGCTAGAAGGAAGGTCTAAAACCTTGGGCTTGCTGTCTCTTGAGTGTAACCAACTCATTAAGTAAATTTTACAATCATGACTTCTTGAAGCTCATTTGAGGCACTAGAAGATGAAGTAGAAGCTTCACTTGAATTCTAATTTCTAGGAGTGGGAATAGGAGCTAAATTAGGTGTTTGATTAGTGTTTGAAATTTCTAAACTTGGAAACAGTTGCATTGGAGGCCTATGGAGCTAGCTTGCCAACTTGAATCAAACAATTTTCAGCTCTAATAGCAATGCTATAAGCAATGGGGATAGTTGTGCCTCCCCATGTGATTGAATTAACATAGAAATATCATAATTTAAAGCTTTAAGGTTAATAAAGGAAAGAACATTCTGCTGTTGGCCTGAATGCACTGGATCTCTCCCAAGTCCTTGAAATCTGAAATTAAAATCAGTTAGCTGCTCATTAGGAGCTCTCTTGATGGTTGTCAACTGCTCCAAAAGGGACAAGTTGTCTCCCTTTTCTCCAAACTGCTCATGGAGGGCTATGCATAGCTGGTTCCAATTTTGAATAGAACCTGAGGTAAGACTCCTGAACCATTGCAAAGCTTTCCCTTTGAATGAAGATGCCAGTAGTTTGATAGCAACTTGCATCTCATTAATCTCATGGATTGCACAAATGTTAGCAATATCCTTAACATGATCACCAGCAGTAGTCTGATTCTCTCCAGTAAAGTATGGGATGTTCTTCAATGCTGTAACTGGGAGTGGGTTCTGTGCATTGAGAGCAAGTGGGCTACTGCCAGTGAAATTGACATAGGGGTTGTTTTGTGCCATTCTGATTGGCCTTAGAACCCTTGTTGATTGAATGAAAGGCCTACCAGGTGGAGGAGTTGATAGAGTTCTGTTTGGTGGAGATGAAGACCTTTGAATTCTCCTCCCTCTTTGCCTTCTTCTTGGAGATAACTACAGATACTCAAAAAACACCTCTTCTTCTCTAACTCTTGACCTTGTGGTGATTCTTCTCATGAGTTTTCAGGTCTGCACTGCTAAAACTAGTTGATTCTTTCTCCCTTGGAGTCGCCAGATGTGCAATTTAGGGCTCTTTAAACTTGGAAACTTGCAACAAATGCACATCAATTTGTTGCAATGAAGATGAAGACCTCTAAGGTCCCACCGGGTGTGCAGAAAATGTTGTTGCAAATCAGCAGCACCCCTAGATGTTGATCAGACTTCTAGTTTGATCATCTTGGACATCCAGTGTGATTGCACAACATTGAATCCTCTCCCCAAGTACGGGACTTGTAAAAATGGGAGAGGAATCTCCAGATTAGAGGCTGGTTCCTCAACTGTTCTGATTAGATATATCACTTACAAGTTGCAGAGGTTTGAATTCCTAGTTCCTACTCTAAATTTCAAGGTGAAAAAGATAGGGAATGCAAGAAAATGAAGCTAATGATGATGAAGTGATGCACCAAAGGAGTTGTAGACACCTGATACTGAAATACGTACACAATCCATAAGAGAACACAGCACAAAGCATGTAAAAATTTCTCAAAATGTAATGAAAGATCAGGAAAACAATGGTAGATATATGAAAGGATTGAGGGGTTTTAATCACAGAGCATATATTAACATTTCAGATCCAATACAATGCATTACAGTGATCAAGAGGAAAAAAGGGGTGCTGTATTACATGGAAAGGTAAAATTTTTCACAAATTCTACAAAAGAGGAAGAAAAAGGAAAGTTACAGAGCTGAAAAAGTGCTTCCTCTCAAAAAATGAACCCATTCTAGCTTTTTCAGTGCAAACCATGACCCCAGGAGAGAGAAACATGGGAAAACATGGGGAAGATTCAACCATTGACCAAAACACAATCAAAACAGCATGGGCATCCTTACAGGCCCATCCTTGGACATTTTTAGCCATGTTGGGAGAGAATGCAAGCCATTCTTCATTAAAAACGGTGGTTGAAACGTCATTTTTGTCCATGACCACGTGCTAGAGGCATTTTTCAATTTTCTCTCTTCAAAATCCATTAAAATAAAAAAATGACCCTGGAATCTTGTAGATAATTTCACCAGCTTTCCATTGATATAAAGAACGTGAAAAAAAAAGCTATGGATCGAAAGTTATGGCCATTTGAAATTTTAGGGCAAAACAGGACCAAATTGGATTGGCGGGCAAAAATTTGAATTTTTTCACCTTTTTTGCATTTGGGAAAATTTCCCAAAAAATCCCCGCGATCTACCATTCTGGGTGCCATGTGGCATACTTTTATTGGATGCAGGCCCTCTGTGCTTCATTTCCCTTTATTTTCCCTTTGGAAAATTTTCCAAAAAACTCCGCTGGGCCAATGAGTTGAGGACACGTGGCTCGTGCTAATTGGTCACGGACCTTCCTTCCTATATTTTCTGTGGGCCTGACTGATATTTTGAAACCATTGGACATGTGGCAAGACCCTATTGGATGCGGGCTTACCCCTTCAAATTTTCCATGCGGGCTTGGTGATGCTTTGGCTGCCACCGGACACGTGGCAAGATTCCATTGGCTCGCATTTTGGGGGGCGGGCCTTTTTCCTTTTAAATTTCCTTTGTTTTCCCTTGGGAATTTTTTCTCAATTTCTCCTAACCTTTCACCAGTCTGAGACACGTGGCACAATTTCATTCACCGTGGGCCCACTGCAAACATTTTTACCTTTGTGCGCAATCTTTTGGGAAAAAATCCCAATCTCCTCCCGCGTTCTGCAGCTCCGACCCCCGGGGACACGTGGCATAACATGATTGGTTGGCGGGGGCAGCAGGCCAAAAAATTCCTTTTGAAAATTGGCAAAACACTTCACCAAAATTCTAACTTCCCCTCTGCACTCTGTTGGTCCATGACATAGGACACGTGGCATAATATGATTCGCCAGAGGGCCTGCGGGGCAAAATATCCCTTTTGAAAGCTTTGCCAAATACTTGGTAAAAAACCAAGTTTTCCTCCGACCCCCGCCACTTCCTTGGACATGTGGTGTTATCTCATTGGCCGTGGGCCTTCCAAGGGAAAATGTCCCACAAAAACTCCGCCGAGCCATAACTTCGAAAATACATGGAGTTAGGAGGAAAAATTTACCTTTCTGGAAAGCTGAGAAAGAAATCTATCCAATGGTGCCATTTCTAGAAATTTTTGAGTGCCTGAAAAGCAAAAAAATATGATTGAGGCACAAGAGAGGGAAGAATAGAAGGAATTAGCCACAAAATGTGTAAGGTGAACATTTTGGATAACACACTCATTTACAGTTTCATCCATCTATTGCATTGGAGATCAGTTGTATCCACATAGATCCATCATCAAGGCACAAGGATAGAACATCTACATCACACTTCATAGGGGGAGGGATTCTATTCTATTCCATGTACACATACTGTTACATTTTCTACATTTAGTTATTGCTCACTACTTCACAAAATGTGACTAGAATAAGAGCACCTAGGGCACATTATTCAAACACTCACTAGAACTACATTTAGGTCCGAAATGTAGTTTAGTTCCCATTTAGTAATCCCACTGTTGTGGAAGCTGAGGTTAGTCTGACCCATTCATTTTCATCTTTCATTTTCTAGTATTTCGATACTTATTTTGGTCTTTTGTAGGTATTTTCATCATCTTGGAATATCAACGACATCGGGTATGAGGTATCAAATCTGATGTGACTCACAATAAGGGTTTCAAACCACATCCCATCCCATGAAGATCAGTTTTAGATATTTTATAGAGACTAGGGTGCCTAGTTTCTAGACCAGAGCAACCGTAGGTGCTTCAATCCCTTCCCAGGTGCTCCAGTCTAGCGAATCAATCTAGATCCATCCTTTTTAGAGCTTCTACACAGCTACTGATAGTTCCAAATATTCCATTCATCTCTACGACATAGTCCCACAAGCATATGTTATTCACTTGAGATTTTTCCTCTTCTGTCTTGCACATTAGCGTTGATATTTCCTTTTATATATTTTTTTAGGTCATTCACATACTTCTTTACTGTATTCTTTTACTTTATTTACAGTTGTTAATAGCTTAGATTAACTATCCCCTCATACTACATATTAGTTAATTTTAGTTAATCATTTTTGTGAATGCCACACTTTCTATCAGCATGGATCAGGTGCACATGTTCCATTTACAATTTTTCATTTAGCTTACTTTATATTCACATGCTTTTTACATTCATGCACATGCGTCTTTTACATTGTATTTTTACACATAGTTATATACATATTTGACTACTTGATCATTTTAGCCTTACAAGTCTAGCTGTATGAGAAACAAACAGTCAAATGGGGGCAACAACAACAACAACAATGACAACAACAACACCTCGTAGAGACAAAACTTTCATACTAACCATGCAGGTACACATGACAACAACCACACACACATTTCCACCCTAGGTTCTCTCTCATCTCTTTTTTTTACACATTATCATCTTTAGTTTCCACAATCCTCCATTTTTTATTCCACACTTTATCTAGTCCTTCGACACGTTTCCACTACAATTTTCATGAACATCAGGTACACATCTCTATCTACTTTATGTTACCAATATTTCTGCTCACCAACATAAAGTGGGGGAAAAATGTAGACACAAAATCACGCAATTTAGACAATATTTATCCCGGTTTCATACTACTATTTAGAAGGTTCTTGAGTGAAAAAATTACTAATTAACCCCCTTATTTTGGCCATCTTGTTTTATTTTATTTTATCATTACCAACCTTGTACATCCACATACCTAGTCAGCTTCTATTATCTCACACTATTTTAGCCTCAACTGGGGTGCCCAGATTAGTACTGGTGTGGCCATGGGTGCCCTAGTTCCACCAGGGGCACCCCGGTCCCTTTTCACTTTCCCGCCATCTTTTTGGATCTTTCTATCAATTTCTCATTCTTATATTTTTGGTGGTCAACCATTTCAGGGTTAATTACAAAATTAGATTAGGAGAACCCTATAAATATAAAGTTATGAGACTATAATGAGGGACCTAACATCATTCACTATTATCACTCATCTAGAGTTGCATCCATCTATTGCATTGGATATCACTTGCATCCACATACCTCCATCATCAAGGCACAAGGATAGGACATCTACATCACACTTCATTGGGGGAGGGATTCTATTCTATTCAATGCACGCATACTATTACATTTTCTACATTTAGTTATTACTCGCTACTTCAAAAAGTCTGACTGACACTAGAACACCTAGGGAGAATTATGCACACACTCACTAGAACTACATTTGGGTCTAAAATTTTGTGTAACGCTTAGTTAGTAAGACTACTATTGTGGCAGCTGAGGCTAGTCTGACCCATTCATTTACATATTTCTTATTTTAGGGTTTGATACTTCTTTTGGTATTTTGCAGATCTTCTCATCATCTTGGAATATCAATGCCATCGGGTAAGGGGAAGCAAATCTAATGTGACACACACCGAGGGTCTCATACCACCTCCCAACCCTGTGAAGATTAGTTTCAGAGATTTTACACAAACCAGAGTTCCCAGTTTATAGACCAGAGCACTTGCATCCGCTCCAGTCCCTTCCCAGCCATTCCAAACCAGGGAATCAGTCTAGATCCATTCTTTTCAGAGCTTCTACACAGTCGTTGATACTTCCAAATTTTCCACTCATCTCTATGAAATAATCCCACAATAATTTGTTATTCATCTGACTTCTTTCCTCTTCTCTCTTGCACATTAGGGTTAACATTTCTTTTTATATATATTTTTAGGTCATTCACATACTTCTTTACTACATTCAATTAATTTTTGTATATTTGTTCATATCTTAGATTAACTATCCCTTCATACCACATTTTATTTAATTTTAGGTAATCACTATGGATGGTTGGTAGAGAGATGTTTTACCCTATTTTATTGATATACTACTTATATAAGGGAACATAAATGACCCCCGTATGTAACCCCCCATCTCCATCTCCATCCTCATCCCTAATTGAGATCTCAATCAAGGGTTTTGGATTGATCTATTTCCCTTATCCATATCTATAAGGAGACAAATGGACTATAGAGGACTTTAGGTTCAGGTTCAATGAGACCTTATCCATATTTGTTTCTCTTCATTGAATTACTGGAAATATATCTGTTTATCATACATATGTAAAATACATACACATATATAATTATATATACATACATTCATATAAATATATGTACATACATATAACACTTATTTTAGTAAATCTGGACATATTCCAGTGAATCTAGATTGTAATATTACAAGTTTTGGTAGAAATATATCACCGTTTTTGCGTATATTGGATTCCATTTTTCCTATACCGGATTCCATTATTACTATTATTGGATTCCAATATTTTCATTATTGGACTAATAGGAGTTCTAATTTCCCTATTATTGGATTCTAATTTCACTATTATTGGATTCTAATATCACTATTATTGTATTCCAATTTCGCTAATTTATTGAATTCTAATGTCACTATTATTAGGTTACAATTTCTCTACTATTGGAATCTAATTTATGAATTCCATTTTTTAGATTTCAATTTTACTATTTTATGATTTCAATTTTTTTATTATTGATTCCCACAAATAAGCCTATCAGTCACTAACTTACATAAGCCAAGTGGCTAATAACTTACATAAGCCTAGTGGGTGGTAACTTACATAAGAATAGTAGCCACTATGTGAAATAATCCTAGTGGCTGCTAAGTTACATAAGCCTATTAGCCACAAGTTACATAAGCCAGTCTCTAAGTTACATAAGCCTAGTGCTCGCAAGTTACATAATCCTAGTGGCCACTAAGTTACATAAGCATAACGGTCACTAAGTTACATAAGCCTAGCAACTGCTACGTCGCATAAGCCTAGCAGCTGCTAAGATACATATTTTTTAATTTTATTTGATCAATTTGTAAAATGGAAATCATTGTAACAGAGCTTAACAATCATTAGACATTTCAAAATAGAAGTTAATCCTGATAATTTGAACTACTTTTATACAACATAATAAATTTTTAGAGATTAGAGGTTGTTATACTTTTCCATTCTATAAATCATAAAGAACAAAAGAGAGTTAATAATTTCATAAGGATTGTGTCTAAGGTAGTTTTTGGTTAGTTCTATCAAATGCATAAAGTACCTAAAACTCAAAATAAATAGGGTTTATCAATACATGCATCGAAACTCACAATGTCGGGATGATATAATTTAGAAAATGTGAGAATGCTCCTCCTCTCCTTGAGTGAAGATACTTGCAAATAAATACAACTAGACAAAAGAAATTATATAGATAGTATAACGAGTTTCTTGACAAAGGCCGATCCTAGGAATGAAAATAGAATTCCTTGAAGGGTGTCGACTCATTAATACAATTAAGTTTATTTTATAAAGACAATATAAAAGAAAAAATAAAATATAACTAGAATTCAAGATGGATAGGGAGGTCCTATTCAACTTCGTAGGTGTCCTAGGCTAGGGATTTGGAAAGCAAGAAGTCTTTGATGTAATCGTACCAATACTCCTTTGTTGCTTCTCATATTTTGTTAAGGATCTCAAATTTATCTTCAATATCCTCGAAACTTGGTGCAAATGCAATGGCACATAAGGTGATCTCGTGGAGGATCTCAAACTACTTTGACATGAATGGTTTTTGGACAATAGGAAGATTGTAAATGATAGCGATGGGATATGACTGACATGGAACAATCATCTATAAGAGACACATCTAAAAAAAAGATAGATTAAGTCTAGATGGATAGATAAAAGATGATAAAATACAACGACTAATAAACATGACTATATTGACAGTAATAGAAGGAGATTCATAGAAATTTTGGGCGAATTAGGATATTGTTGGTGATTGAAGGGGATTGTACATGATTTCTATGAAAAAGTTGATGTTTGATAAAATGCTAAATTAATGGAAAAAGGGACTAAAATGATTGATTTTACCTTATTTTTGATGTGTAAACAAAATAGAAACAAGAATAAATGGATGTGAGTATACCGTTGAGGTGAAAATGGATTGATGTGGTTGTAAATGCTTATAGGAACTTGTTAGGTTTTTAGTGGTGTCTTGCTGAATGCCTGGTGGTGTGACAAGGGCCTTGTAGATGTCTGAATGGAAGAAACAATGTGGTATAGCTTTCTAGAGAAACATAGATTCGCTAAAAAGATTTTGGGATCCTAAAATAATATCTTTAAGATTCTATTTATAATCACTGGCGATTTGTTTTGGTCACCGATGATCTTGAAATTATGGGAAAAACAACTTGAAAGTGATTTTAACCACTTCCAACATAGGATTTCATGGGTGGGGATGTGAGGTGAGGAGGTTGGGATTTTAGGAGGTTGGGTAATGAGGATAAAAATAGTTTTAGATGGGGTAGGGATGGTTAAAGAGGTTTTTAAGAGGTTAAATTATATTTACAGAGGGTAAAAGTATGATTTTACGGGAGTGAGGATAGTAACTTAGGTTATGATTTTAATGATAAGATTAAATTATTTAATTATGGGTATAGGGTGTAGGTAGGTTATCTAAGATGATGAAATCTTGGTGTCTAAATTTTCCCCCTTTTTCAAGTGGTTTGTGATAGAAATTTTTTTGGAAAAAATGAGTGAGATAGTTTGATTTATGCTTGGATAGGTGGGTCTCCCTCAAACTAGGTGTGATTGCAATAGAGTGTAATAATCACCGGTTTGAAATGTGTTTTGGATGAGATAGGTTTGTATGATGGTGTGTTGTGATTTAATCTTCCCCAAGACTAGACATGAAAACAAGATTGCCACAAATGTGGGTGTACATTAACATGGGGTCAGATGATAGGGGAACCAAAGGGTTCACAACATATAGGTGCACGAATCATAGGAAGTGGCCACCTAAAATGATCCTGACTGGATATGCTATCCACACGAGTTTGATAAATGCTGTTTCCACAAACGTGGGCTTCTAAGGCCAAGAATTCAAGTGACAGGGGAACCAAAGGTTCCATGTCCTATAAACATATGAATTACTCTAGATAAATTTACACAATCTAGGATGGATTTTTTTTCCAAGAGAAGGTTTTATATTGATAGATTTCTTGATTTTTTCCACAAAGGTGGGTTTACACGATCATGAATTCAAGTGATAGGGGAACCAATGGGTTTGTGACCTATATACATATGAATTTGTAGGACATGGTGGGAAAAGGTTCGAAGGAAACTACAAAATCCATAGTGTGATGAAAAACATAGGATTGATATAGTGGATGTTTCCAAAAAGGTGAGATTACATGAACATGAAGTCAATTGATAAGGGAACCAATGGGTTCTCGAACTATAGACATATGAGTTGTAGGAGGCAAAAAAAAAAAATTCCAAGAGACTACAAAGTCCATGATTGATAAAGAAAAGATTTGTAGGATGAGTCTGGATTTTAAGAGGGTTTTGGGGCCCAAAAAAGGAAGAACATAATTTTAAAATGTGAAATTTTGACAATGAATGTATAAAACTAGAGGACCAATGAATGGGTTTACGATGACACATATGATTGACAGAGGACCAGATAGAGGTCCTAGTGGTGATCAAGGGAGCAGTCCTCGAGGATGCATCCAATTGACAGATGTTTAGTTTACTCAGTAGTTATCATATTTTTGATGTATGCAGATCTCTTGAAGCCCATATTGATGTATATTTGTGGTATACATAGTTTTTTAGACTCATGATGATGTACATTGATATATCCACACACACACACACACACACACATGATTATGATTTTGACTCATGTGTTGTTAGCTTATTTTGATGTTTGATGTTTATAATGCATTGTTGGCATAATTTCGATGTGATGTTTAGATGTGACATTGATATGATATTTAGATGTATAGATGTTGATTTTGATATATGACATGTTGATCTTGAGATAAGTTTACATATATTTGATTGTGTTGTCATATGTGATGAGTATGGATGTTAATTTGATATATGATATGTTAATTTTGATGTTGATATGATGTGAATTCCAATATAATGGTGTCGATATATGTATTCTAAAATGTACTTTAATCATTGTTGGGAATAAAATTTGAATTATTTGCTTTTAGATTGGATTTGATGCATATGTGATATGATGGTAAAATGTATAATGAAGGCATTGTACTTTGCAACTTTGTGACAAAAGTTAACACATAACTAATAATTAGTAGTCACATGTAGGATCTTGGATACAGATGGAAGTGAATTTGTATACCTTCCTAGAACATGGGAATGGTTGATATATGTAGTTTGTACGGGAGATTAGGTTCTCCTTTTGATGGATTTATAGTGTCATTCCCTAGATATATTTTATTGATGTTAACTGATCAATGTGGGAAGTTTTTTTTAATGAGAAATATGATTGATGTGGGAAGCCTTTTTATAATGACATGTGTAGCCATCCTTCAAGGGAATGGTCTAAAATTTTAATTTCTTTTAATTTTTTATTTTTAATATCCATCCTTCAAGGGATAGGTTTATAATTTTGTTTTTTTAGTTTTGATTTTGAATAGCCTTCCTTCAAGGGATTAGTCTATATTTTGATAGGAAGTTTTCTTTCAAGGGATAAGTATTTTTTGACAATATTAGGAATAGTTTTCCTTTGAGGGATCAATCTATATTATGTGCATTTGTAGATTTTCTTGATTTTTTATTTTTATGCTAAGGGAGGGTCTAGTATACCATTATGAAGAGGGGAAAATATGTGTTCATAGAATACACATATATCCCTTTTGCATGTATTTTTTCGGTATATAAATGGTAAATGGCTGTAATTATTGTGGGGTTCCTTGTGACGAGGAATGTATCTATGTGAAAGATGCAATGAAAAGAGTTTTGGTGCTTATCTTTAAGGTTTTAGTTATAAGGTAGTGATGGTAGAACACATGCTTCTAAATCATTACGGTGGTGAATGATGGGCTAGTGATGGAATAATATCTTTGATATGAATAATGTCATGATGGTAGATGTGTTAACAATAGAAAACCCACAAGTGCAAGGGATTCAAAGCTTCATTTCTAGGTGTACCATCAAGGGAGACTAGACGATAGGCTCCCGAACCATATTTGTGAGTGATGACATATGGACTGATCTAGTTAGGGGAAATATTTCCATGTTTACTCCTTTCCTGAGTAGTGATATTTTGATTTTTTTAGAACCAGATCACCAATATTGAATTCACACTCTTTGACATGTTTTTTATATGCTTATTTGATGTGTTCTTGATAGATGTGATGGATTAATCTAAAAGCTTTATATGAATACTATGAATTCTATAGAAGCAGTAAATTAATGACAAGTAAGTAGAGCAATGAATATTCAATAAACTAAGAAATAAATAACAAAAAACTAATTACAAAGAAAGGGTAGAAATCCTTAACTAGTTTGCAAAGTTTTGGAGAAGGCACAAAGTTGGAAAACTAGAAAAAATGGAGCACATAATGTTACACTGGAGCACAAAAAAATGTAGAACTAGAGGAACAAGTTGGAATAGGGTGCCTCAAGAGGGACATGGGTTATGGGTGCCCTAGACTTGTTTCTAGGTTCCTGGTTCTACGAAAATGCTCAGAAATCCTCCTCTTAAGTGTTGTAAGGTGTTCACCTTTAGTCACCTTTTATCTCTCCGAGGTCACACCAAGATCGTCGAGGTCACTGTAATTCTGTAATGAAGAATGACCTTGTAAAACCCTAAAATATACATCAAATCCTAAAAAAGAAATATATAAAATGAGGGGTCAGATAGTCCTCAGCTATCACAATGGTGAAATTACAACTGAGTGTTGCAATACATCTCAGATCTAATGTAGTTTTGTGTGTATGTGTGGAATTTTTCCCTGAGTTTATCTTGTGTTAGTTGTGCTTGGATAGTGAACAATTAGCTAGATGTAGAATGTAGTAAATGTGTGCATGGAATAGAATGAAATTCCATCCTATGAAGTGTGATGTAGAAAACCATCCCTTGTGTCCCTTGTGATGGAGCTAGATGGATGCAAATGGAGCTCTAAGATGCCTTGATGGATGTAACCTTAGGTGGTTATAGATGGTTCTTTGTGCTTGGTTCTTTATTATAATCACATAGATTTATAATAATATGATTCCTTCTCTCGAATTTCATAATTATCCCCGAAAAGACCGACTACCAAAAATATAACATGCTCAAATGACTAGAAAGGACATAAAAAAGTGTAATTAAAGTACAAAGGGGACATGAGTGCCTGGAGGGGATGAGGGTGCCTGGAGCTAGTGTCAAGGATGAAAAATGTGAAATAGTAAAAAGGAATATTAAGTAAGGGTTTAAGACCAAAAGTAATAACATAAAGTAAAACAAGTTGGCCAAAGACATGGGTTAGTATTTTTCTTACTTAGGAATCATATGAATAGTAGTATGCGATCATGACTAGATAATTACCCAAAGTGTGTGTTTTTGTGTCTACATTTTCTCCCAATTTATGTTGGTGAGTGGAAATCTCAGTAGCATAAATTAGAAAGATATGTGTATCTAATAACTATGTAGATCGATGTAGAAAGCGTGTTGAGGGACTAGTCAAAGTGTGGAGTGATAAAAATGTGAACTATGGATCCTAAGGAGGAAAAAAATTAAAAAGTGATGATGAAAATGAACTAGGGCGGAAGTGCATGTCCAAAATTCATGATGTACATGCTATTGATGTCGATGTGTGTGATGTTGTTGTAATTGATGTTGACTACTGCTTCGAATACGGACAAACTTGCAAAAGCCGACAAGTAGTCAAATACACATGTATATGATAAAAGTGTGTAAGGAAAGTATGTAAAAGTTCTAAAAGTGTGAAAAAGGAACATGTGCACCTGATCCGTGATGAAGAAAAGGATGTAGAAAGGATCCTATAGATGATGTCAACGCATAATTTTTTCAGGCCATCCTATAAACACCCTAAAAATACATACATATTTCTATCCCTCTTCTATCTAATTACAATTAATTAAATTAATTCTAATATACTATAATATACCCCTATGAAATTAATTAAATTAATTCCATCATTCAAATACTCCCTTTTAGAATCAATTCTATCTTTCCGCAGTACACCCCTTTGGAATTAATTAAATTAATTCCGCCATTTAAATACACTCTTTTAGAATTAATTAAATTAATTCTATTGCCTAAGCTATATTCCCACATCTTAGAATTAATTAATTTAATTCTACCATGCCCTTGGAATTAATTAAATTAATTGCTACACGCTCCTAGCTAATATAATTAAACATTAAATTGAATAAATGGTGAATTATTCCCTCACAATCCCTTTGGAATTAAATAATTTAATTCCATCATGCCTTTGGAATTAATTAAATTAATTTCTACACCCTCTTAGCTAATATAATTAAACATTTAATTAAATAAATGGTTAATTATCTCCTCATAATTAAATACTTATTAAATTAGTTATTTAATTGATTCTTCCCCTTAGTCAACTCAACTTAGAACTCCAATTCTAGATTCCTAGAAATGAGGGGGCTCTAAAAGTGTGTGTACAACCAACTTTCCGGATGCAACTTCTGCTATTCCAAATGTCCATTGCCCATGTAAAGCTGTAACTACCATTGTCAAGTCTACTTTCTAACCCGGGTGATTCCACCATTAACCTGGAGCTTAGTTAATATTTCATACACCTGTCATGGCTCTACCCTCAGCTATAAAAAATCCATTTCATTTGTAAATCCATCCCTAGAGATTTGATCAAATTGCATCCAACTTCTGCCAATTTGATATCTGCATCCTTGTGAAATCTACTTGTAGCATCTGTAAACACATCTAGAGAATAATATAAAGAACATCCACAATCCAAACTAGAACAAGATTAAACAAGATTAAATCTTCTATGATCTTACTTTATGTTTATAAGAGGTCTATAGTGAAGGTATAATCTGTTTTTTATTTTATTTATCTTCTTTGTCTGTGATTTTTCCTTGATTACTTTGGTCCTTCATCTTTCTAAGTCTTGAGTTTGACATCACATTGTTGAGCTTTATGCATTTTATCCATCTTGCGTCACCACAGTTTAAAATTCATATTTTTGAATTGTCAACATCCTCACCACTTCTTTTTTCTTCTCTTGTAGAGCATTCACTTTGCTCTCATTTGATATCCTTCACTTTGCCTTCGTATTTCACATTCATTTTGTTGATATTCAACTATTTCTGTCATCATCATATATTCACCTCTCTATTTTGACATTCACTTTGTCATTATTTGAGTATCATCCTTTCATTATTTAGTATCCTCTCTTAGCACTCATATTTCTAAGATTCAAGATTTTTAATCATCTTTACAGGTCTCCTCTCTTAGTACACATTTTGTTAAGAGTTGAGCACTCTCACCATCTTTCAAGTCCCCTCTCTTAACACCAATTTTGTTAAGATTTGAGAATAATAACCTTGTCAAGATCTCATGTCATTTGAAAATTCACTTTGTCAAAGGTTCGATCACATCACTTAACTTGTTCAATCATCCTCCCATATTAGCATTTATTTTTCTAAGAGTTCCATATTCAGACTTTCTCTTCAAAGCTTCTTCTCTTCATCCACCTTGAAATTCACATTGTTAAGGATCAAATTTAACAAAACCTTTCCTCTTCTTCCATATTAATGTTCACTTTGTTAATGGTTCAACTAACAAAATGTTTTCAATCTCACTTCCATCTTAGCATTCATGTTGCTAAGGGTCACATTGTTCAATCGTTTCTTCCCCTCTTCCATTCTTACATTCACTTTGTTAGAGGATGAGTTCATCAATATTTTCCTCTCTTCCATATAAGCGTTCGATTTGTTAAGGGTGGAGTTTTTCATCACACCATTCTTCACTCTCCCCCATTTTTCATTACAATGGTGGATTCACACAATTCATCATTTTCTCAGGAATGGAAATCTATGAAGGACACCATTTCAGGTATTCAAAAACAATTCAAACAATTCAACTTTGATGAATTATGTCCTTATCCTTATGGTATGGAAATCTTACGCATACCCTTTCTAAAATAATTTGAGATGACCCAATTTGAAAAATACAAGGGAACACCTGATCTTAGACGACATATCAAAGAATTTTACATAGCATGCTACAAAGTGGCATATAACGATAACTTTTTCTTGTGCCTTTTTCCTAGAAGTCTGGGACAAAAGGATTTGGAATAGTTTTTACACCTTCCAAAGGCATCTATCACCACCTTCTTGGACATATTGGAAGTAGTGTGATAACATCTTGGTTCCTTTATAACCCTGATGCTTCCACCTACTGTTCATATTGGGCTTGTTTTCCTTTTTCTCTTTCCTTTGTTGTGTGTGTATTTTTTACACGCATCTTGGTTAACTATATTTATTATTTCATAATCATGATGACAACTCTATTTTCACAACAGTAAAATAAAGGTTTATCTTATATTCATACTTTCAAAATGACACTCATGCTATGAGCACAATTCCTCCCATCCTCATTGTTCAAATTCCTTGTATTCTTCATATCAAGCGGTTTTCCACCACTTTAATGTGTCACCCACTTGCTTGAGGGGGAATTTCCTCTACCATTATACTAGTTAGGGCATCAAAATGATTCACTACTTTCCAGTCACTGGGGAATCCAAATGCTTCACAACTTTTCGTTCATTGATCTACATGCATATACTATCTTTAAAACATTATTACTTCACAATAGCACTTTAAAGAGGGGAAAATGTAGACACCCTAAAATACATACATATTTCTATCCCGCTTCTATCCATTTAGAATTAATTAAATTAATTATATCCTATCGTAATATGCCCCTTCATATTTAATTAAATTAATTTCATCATTCAAATATTCCCTTTTAGAATTAGTTAAATTAATTCCATCTTGCTACAATACACCTCTTTGGAATTAATTAAATTAATTCCTCCATTTAAATACACTCTTTTAGAATTAATTAAATAAATTTTATTACCTAAGCTATATTCCCACATCTTAGAATTAATTAATTTAAAACTCCAATGCCTTTGGAATTAATTAAATTAATTCCTACACCCTCCTAGTTAATATAATTAAACACTTAATTAAATAATTCGTTAATTATTACCTCACAATCCCTTTGGAATTAAATAATTTAATTCCATCATGCCTTTGGAATTAATTAAATTAATTCCTACACCTTCTTAGCTAATATAATTAAACATTTATTTAAATATTTGGTTAATTATCTCCTCACAATTAAATACTAATTAAATTAGTTATTTAATTGATTTTTGTCCGTATTCAACTTAGCTTAGAACTCCACTTCTAGATTTCTAGAAATGAGGGGGCTCTAAAAGTGTGTGTACAATCAACTTTCCAGGTGTAACTTATGTTATTCCAAATGTCCATTTCCACTGTAAATATGTAAGGACCATTACATAGTCTACTTGTTAACCCAGGTGATTCAACCATTAACCTAGAGCTTAGTCAATCTTTCATCCACCTTTCATTGCTCTATCCTAGACTATAAAAACAAGCCATTTCCTTTGTAAATCCATCCTTAAAGATTTGATCAAATTGCATCCAACTTTTTTCAATTTGATATCCGCATCCTTGTGAAATATTCTCATAGCAACTACAAACACATTTGGAGAATAATATAAAGAGCATCCACAATCCAAATTATAACAAAATTAAATAAGCTTAAATATTCTATGATCTTACTTGAGGTTTACAAGAGGTCTACAATGAAGGTATAATCTGTATTTTATTTTATTTATCTTCTTTGTCTATGATTTTTCCTTGTTTACAGATCTCATGCCAATGTAATGGAAGAAGTGTAGGGAGAACTATCTCGTGTCATCCACCAGCCTTTAAATTCTCCCCGTTGTGTATAACACCATTGAAAATGGTGTGTATAAATGTCTATGCTAAGAATTGTCTACCTTGTAAATGAAATACCAATCATTGCGTAATTTTCCCCTAATCTCACATATCCAAGAAAGGCCGATGTATTGACACTTGGTTTTAGGCATCAAGGAAAGGCCACTTTGCTAAGGACCCAAGTCTAATTATGAATCCTATCTAAAACTAAGAACTATGATGTATTGGTACCATGTTATGTATAATGTTGTATGGGGTGATTGATTCATCCAAATGATTCCCCCTCATTTGGCGTGCATGTGACATAAATGAAAGAGTATGTGGCCTAAAGGAGGACCAACCACTATGTTGAATTGTGCCCTGTAGGGGAAGGGAATGTGTTTGGTAGATACCAAGGCACATGCAAACAAGTGGTTAGGATAACAAGTGTTATTACAAGAAAACACAAACAATCATGTAAAAGATGAAATGTAACCTACGTAGAAAATGTATAAGTTAAGATGCAAGAAGAAGACAATGTAGGCCGTGAAAAGTGGGTTGTAAACATGGTACATCACTCACAATGTCACAAGACAATCAAGGACATAATGGCTGCAACAAATCATAGAAAAATAAAGATATAGGGAGAAGCCCACAAACAATGATAAACAAAGGCAAACAAAAAATGTAATAGACAACCATGGAAGCAAATAGTTCTACAAATAAATGTTGCACATGAAACACCCGTTAGCATGTTGGAAAAATAAAAAGTATGTAAAAGTGTGTATAATCCAATAATTTAAAGTGCTAAGTACAAAATTAAAAAATAACACCTATAGTGTATGAAAGTGGATGTCCCAAGAGCCGCTATGGGACTAGTACTAGGTACTGCGCCAAACATCCATGCTGTGTGTATATATGTGTAGAATCTACTATCACAACTAGAAATCGAGTGAACACGCATGTGTGTATGAAAATATAATGACATACAAGATATCTATCTAGCATGTGTAAATGTAAGAACATGTAACAAGTAAATGAAAGAAAGAGAAAATACAATAAAGATATGCAATATGTTATGGATGAGGCAGAATTGAATGCAGTGTGAATGATAGGGGCATCGCGCCCCCTGATTGGATGTGTATGTATACAATGAGGTTCATTTTTAATGCCCCCTTAGCATTCAAGAATGAACCATAAATGAAAGTGCATCATCAGGAAATGGTTTCAAATGTGTGCAAAAGAAAGATGGTGATTATAAGTTGTCGTGTGATGTGTAAGATTAAATGCAACAAAGGAATATTTATTGTGAAGTTAAAGAAATTAGGTGATTATTTAGCCCAAAGTGTATATTACGAGGTGCATGAGTAGGATATCATAAAGCATGATGATGTATCATAAAGCATATATCACGGGATGAATGAATAGGAAAGCTAGAAAGGGGTGATGATTTAGCATAAAGTCTATATCAAGATATGTTTTAAGAAGGCACTAGCTAGGAATGTCACATGGTAAGAGGATTGAATGATTTAATGTGTGATTTTTATGGGGTCTATTTGATATGTATACCCTTATCAATTGATTATGGACAATGGGACTAGAGTTTGTCATCGGGTAGTGTAGTGTATAAAATAATATGAGTAAAATATGTAATATGTGTAATAGATGTAGTCATGAGAATATGTCAAGTATGTGACATGTAAAGTGTGTAATATGTGATAGAGAATGTGCAACAGGTTATGTAAGATGTGTAGACGATAAAAATGTATAACGATGTAGTGTGTAATGTATGGGTGTATAAAGCATAGGGTGAGGATGATGCATAATGGATGGAAGATGAGGATAATTTATATGTAAAAAAGTGCATGACTTGTGAAGACATGTAATGTGTAGTGTCTATTGTGCAGTGTGTGAGGTTAATGTGTATAATATACCCTCAATAGTCAGGTGTGAATCATAACACAAGAGTGTGTCATAGGGTAATGATGATGCAAATGTATATTATGAATGTAAAAGACTAGATGTGATGTGTTTAAGATGGAAGATAATTGATGGTATTATAATACGGGGGGAGTAATTACGATGCCCTCGAAAGTGTGTGGTGATGAGTGTGTTATCAGGGAGTAAGGTGACATGATTCACCTACCAAAGACCAACTTGGCGTGAAGTGTTACAAGAATGTCTAGAAAAATCAATAGTAGGACCATGCGATGGTTGTAGAATTTGAGATGTTTCTGGGCCACCTGTAGAGGGAGTAGTTTCTTTGAAAAAATGATTGGTTGCTAAAATGGTGGATTATTGCATACCGGTGCAAAAAACTTAGTAGGATGATGTGTTGAGCTAAATTTTAGAGGTGGACGCTTAGGTTGACTTGGTAGATCCTTAGATAACTTGAGAGGAGGTGAAGTGAGACTAATTTTGAGAGACAATTGTTTAGTTTGAGTGAATTGAATAGGAAGCACTTGATTGATTGGAGAAGACACATTAGAAGTGATAACTTGATGTTCATTAGACATAAACGAATCAGATTTAGGAAGCATTAGGATGTAACTAGTGTAGATGGAACTTCTACAGAATGTTGGGAAGTAATTGAGGTAAATCCTTGATGCTCAAGATGCTTGATTATTTGTCATAAAGAATAGAAATCATTGTCATTATTTCAATTGATTTGATGATAATTGCAATATGGGCGACCTTTATATTTTACAAGTTGGTAAGGAGCATAGCCTTGAGTAGACGATAAAGTTATCAATTAATGACTAAGGAGCCTACTGAGAATGTCATGTTATGTAGTATTATGGTCAAAGGTGAGAGGTTATGGTAATGGTATAACCTGAGGATCACTAATATGAGAACATGTAGAAGACAAAGCATGAAGATGAGATGTAGAAGGAGAACAAACATGATCCTGAGAAGTGTTCTTAATATTTTGGATTTCAGATTTAAGAGATGTAATCATGGATTATGTTGGTGTCCATTTTGATCCTCTATTACTTTCCCATCTTTCCCCTTTGTTCTACATGCTCTAAAAATGTTTTTCTTCAAACTTGGTGGTTTGCAAACTTTGTTCTCTAGATTGAATGCTTTCAAAGGCTCACAAACTTATTATTTTTCCCCATTTTGAAAGAAAAATACATGTGTGCCTTACATTGTGCCCTAAATTTCCAACTCCATGGGCCTCTGTCATTTTTTCCATTTTTCTCGGCCTGTGGAGCTCATAGTTGCTCATTTTTTTATATTTTCCCTCAAAATATCTATACCCATGGTCAAAAATTGCATAAAATCAATTTCCACTTGTTTTTTGACCAAAAAATCCCTCACCCACGAAGAAAAAATTGATTTTGGAGGTCAGGGGAAAATTCTGTGTTTTTTGACGGTCGTACGGGTGTCATTTTCCCATCAAAATTAAGCTCAAGCCTTCCCTCATATGTGGCTACTTTTCGTTGGTCAAGATTCGGTGGGTTTTCTATAAAAAATTAACATTTTTTGGTTTTGGAAAATTTCGCAACTTTCCCCCGCAACCTCGCAGGTCACAGAGGAAGGACATGTGTCACACTTGCATACAAAGGTGGGCGGAAAACTTAGGCATTTTTTGCCTTTTTTGGTGAAGGGAAAAAATAGTAAAGAAAGGCCAAAATGTCCACCAAGCCAATCCGGGGTGGACACGTGGCAGGGTGGGGTCAGAAGGAAGTGCAGATCGGTGGAAGTCTTGGGCATTTTTTACCTTTTTTGGCGAAAAGGGAGAAAGGTTGTGGAAAACCCCACGGGTCCGCAATGGAGTAGGGGGTGGACACGGGGTAGTGTGGTGGTAGAGCGGTGAAGTGCAGGCCATAGAGGAAAAGGGAAATTTTTTCCCTTTTGGTCAAAAAGACTTAGAGCAAAGAATTAAGCCGCGGGTCGGAATGAAGCCACGAGGGGACACGTGGTGAAGGCAGAGCAGGTTGGTGGGTCGATGGAAGCAAAAGAGAATTGTTTCCTTTTTGTAAAAAAGACTTAGAATGAAAGATTTGAGGTGTGGCTCCATGACAAATCAGAATAGGACACGTGACTAGGATAGGATTGGAGGCGCGGACCTACGGGGAGAAATGAGAAAAATTTCCCTTGGTGAAAAAAGGTATTAAAACATGGAATAAACCAGCGGATTTTTAGCGATAGAGAGGCTAACACATGTCAAGGATAGAGGCGAAGGTGCGGGCCTGTGAGGAAAAAGTGAATTTTTTTCAAACTCCAAAAAGGGTCAAAATGCACAGAATTGAGCCACGATCCCAATGGGACCCACCATATGCCACGTGTCATCACCAAATTTAAAGGGCGGAGGGGTGAAGAAAAAAGTCAAAATTTTCCATTTTTCCAAAAATGTTAAAAGGTCAAAAAGTGAGCCCGAATTCATTCCCAATCGTATTTTGACACGTGGAGGGCCCACATTGAAGGGAAAAAGGCAAATAAATGGCAATTGTACATTTTCCATCTTGGCCGCCATTTTTGCTCTAGGAAGTGTGGAAACACAAATTTTACATCAATTTTGATCAAATTTTTGGCAAATTCGTGTTATTTGTGCCTGCAAGGACCAATGCAATTGGTTTCAAGGATCAATTTGGAGATTTGAGGTGTTTTTGAAGTAATTTTTGCCCCATCCCGAGTAAACATGTGAAATATCAAATCAAAAAGTTGCACAATCAAATTTTGAAAGGATAAGGATGAAATGATGAAGGGAAGGGGTCTGCATGCTGGGAGAATGAAAAACATACCTCCCTAATGGATAATGATGAAGGATTTGTAATGATTCACCATTTTAGAAACACCTGGCAACTTTTGTTGCAAATTTGTTAAATGTCCCTATCTGTGAATCATGTTGGAATTTTCTAACAAACTTGATGCTGGGCATATTCTTTTCTTGGGAAAGAAGGATCAAATGTAATTGAAATTTATATAATGCATGTTTTGAGACATGTAAAAGGTCGAAGGAACTTACAATTTCATGAAAAAATCTGGGAAGAAGCCCATTCTCTGAGAAACCACCTGAGAACCATTTCTAATTCCTTTTTGGATCAAATTTGTATCATGTTGAGTTGGTTTTAGTTGTAAAGCCATCAACAAGCTCTGAGATTGTTCTTCTAACATTCCCCTACTGATAAATTTGGTCTTTTTGGATTATTCTGTGTTGTCTCTTGGCAAATTTTGCATGCACTTATGTTTCAGAATGTTCTCAATTTGTGTTTCTTGCTCCTGTTGTAGTCTTGTGTTTAAAATATCTCTTGATCATACATGGTCTCATTTCTTGTTGATAGTTTAGTGGCATCTGGAGTCTCACATTCAGAAGATCTTTCATCTGATAAAGAGATAAACATATTTAAAATCACTTTACCTTGAATTCTGAGATTGTTTTTAAACCTTTGGGTTCA
Source organism: Taxus chinensis (assembly GCA_019776745.2). Taxonomy (NCBI): domain Eukaryota; kingdom Viridiplantae; phylum Streptophyta; class Pinopsida; order Cupressales; family Taxaceae; genus Taxus; species Taxus chinensis. The sequence goes on from CM034151.1 coordinate 82,084,928, forward strand.
CCTTAGGTCATGATAAAATAGAGATTTCTGGATACTTTTTTGGTTCATCTGCTTTAAGCTTTTGTGGTAGGTTGTCAAAGATTATGTGAAAGAGTGCAGATATGGGCCTCCATTTGGTGCACATATCCTAGTTAAAGGAGTACCTTAACCCCTTTGAAGCATCCTGTTGTTTAGGTGTTACAAATTTCTTGCAAAGGTCCTCAAAGAATTTGGCAAATTCTGGTTAGGCTTGTCTAAAATCTCCCACCAAAAAATTCATTCAGAATAACTAATCCTATCCCATACTATCCTTACATTGCACTTTGTGTCAACAAAAGAATACAATCCATTTAAAAAAATGCACAAAGCAAATCAGGATCATACCATGTCTCTAGTAGCCTCAGCCTTGTCTTGAAAGCATTTCCACCATTTAGTAGTGACAACTCTATTGAGTTTGAATAATGGAAAATTGATCATGTTTTTCCAAGGCCATCTCCATACAATATGCATAGTATGAGGATTACCTTCATCTCCTTCACAAAAAAGGTTTGCAATATAGGTTCTCTTACCTTTGTTGAAAGGCACAACCTTAAAATAGTTAGGACAAGATCAAGTCCTATTTGAGTGCTATCCAGCTCTCCACCAAAAATCTGAGCAGTGGCCAATTTAGATCACATCCCTGGCCGACAAATGAACACATAATGATCTATCTAACTTCAAAGCTTCATGCCATATCTCTGATGCTGATCAGATGAAAAGGAAGAAAAATTTGGGTACCAACACCAAAATGGCACCATTGTGAGGGCATTATTCAGTATTTCAGTATTTCAAATCCCTTGGTAATATCTGTCTAGATTATGTGCATGATTACAAATCTGAGTATCATTTTCTAATCAAAATTTGTAAGGAGTTGAGGAAGATATAAGTTTATGACCTGTAAATTGATCAGGTTCCAGTAGTAGTTGAACTCATTTGCATTTGTGATTGATAAATTCAAAGAAAAGGAAGGTCTGGCTTGTGATCTATAAAGTTGGCCAAGATTTTCAGTGTTTGATAGATATTGATAGAGTATTTTAGTGCATTTTCATAACTAGGGTGAAAATTCCTTATGGCAACTCCATGCTATTCTGATCTGATAAGTACAGCCGTCTTAACCTTTCTGTCTTTACTTGGTGTTGCTATTCTCTGCAAAAAATCAGAAGGAAGAAGATCTCTCTTCATTAGAGACTTTCCTAAGAAGTTGTTTACAGATTCAAGAAAAAATCAAAGTTGGAGGGAGAAGATTTGGGAAGGG